>UYYG01001164.1:0-34644 GCA_900625125.1 Dracunculus medinensis
ATCATTTTCAGGCACGGTACGGCAACAAATGACAAGTGCGTTTTTTCAAGCTTTATTCTGGCGATAGATTTTTTCAATATTTATTTGATGATAATTTCAATAATTGTAATTAATAATTATTACTTTTATTTAATAATTTTGGTGTGTTTTTGTGCACAAAATTATTATTTCTTGTGGAAAAAAAATTTTAAATTGCAGGAAAATGCCACTGAATTCTACTAACACTTATTGTTAATCATATAACTTCAATTTTTTTAAATTGAATAAAACGATTTTAACAAATATGCTGCAATACTTTTTTTGCAGAAAAATTTGCGAAAATAAAAGATCTTTGCAAATTAATATGAAACATCGTTTTGCCGTGAACTATGGCGAAAAAAATTAATCAACCTAAATAAGCCTTCATTACAATTAAAATTAGTCATTTGTTATATTTAATTTATCTTTATTATATATATATATATATTTAATTTATCTTTATTATATATATATTTATCGACTTTAATTATTCTCAGTTTATTTATGCTATTTATAATAGATTATTTTTAGATTATTTTTAATGAAATTTATTATAGTCATATTATTGTTTACAGTTTCTTTAGATTAATGGTTTTATTGAATTTTTTTAGTGAATTTTGTGGAAACACAATTAGTTTATTTTACATTTTCCTGTTTAAATTAATAAATAAAAAATAATAAATAATTTATGATTAATAAAATTAGAAATGTTAATAAAAATTGAATATTTTATTTATTATTAACTGATATAATGGAAGAATTTGATGAATTCGATTTCGATGAAATTTATATTAAACGATTTTAATGAAGTTCAACAAAAAAATGCACTGTTATGTTCATCTAATTGTTTTTTTACATATTTCAATTTGCCATAACGCTCGCAATAGAAGGAAAAAAAATCCATGGATTATTTTCATTTGGCTAAAAATTTTAGCTTCCAAATTTTTCACTTTCTCAGATATTTTGCAGTCTTTTCTTATAGAATTTACAACCGAACTGATTGCATAGTTAATTTCGGTATGTGTGCCATGTAAATGTATAATTTGAGAGTTTATTTGTTGTATTTATTGAAATATTTTGCAACAAACAAGCTCTACTAATTTAATTTAAATTTATCTCGAAATTTTATTATAAATATAAAATAAAATAAGAACAAAAATAAAAATTTTGGCTCATAAGTACTGATTTCTTTGATTTTGCCATTATTGCTAAGCCATTTTTTTGTTGTCGACTTATCGATAACTTTTTTTATTTTTTTTTCGCTCGCAAATTGATGGAAAGAAAGAAAGAAAAAAACGGGTAATTTTGTGCTTTTAAAGTTTCTTTTTCAATTAATTTGCTCTTGAAGCGATATTCTTCAATCCATAGTTGGCTATCATACTAACTTTTTTTTGGCACTACGATTCTTTTGCGGTGGGAGGGTTTTATTTAAATTTTTAAATTTCATTTATTTATTATTGTTTTTATTTTAATTAATAGCTCCATCGACTTTAATTATTCTCAATTTTTTTATGCTATTTATAATAGATTATTTTTGGATTATTTTTAATGAAATTTATTATAGTCATATTATTGTTTACAGTTTCTTTTGATTAATGGTTTTATTGAATTTTTTTAGTGAATTTTGTGGAAATACAATTAGTTTGTTTTACATTTTCCTGTTTAAACAAATAAATATCAATTAATAAATAATTTATGATTAATAAACAATAATAACAATAAAGGTTACGAAAACAAGTGCCATGTTTTTCTTTTCATCACTTTTCTATTATTTTGATATTTCACTCCAAAAGAATTGAAAGAAAAACATTAAACTTTGTAAAAATGCCATATGTTTTTTCTCGCTAAAATGTCGATTTTGTATTCGCGCCGTCGCTATTTTGTCGTACATTTGAGCGACATTTCATTAATAATGAGTAAATAAGGTATCTTCAATAATTATTTAATATTAAATGTTTTATTGCGCCATATTGATTAATTCTAACGTAGTATTTATTCGTAAAGTAAGATAATTTTTTCACTTTTAATGCACTGTGGAATGTCACTGTCTTTTACATCGTGTTAATTCTTCATTTGCTACTTACCTTTAAGTTTCTAAAAATTGTGTTAAATTAAAAGGAGAAAATAGCAGAAAAAAATATATTCATTATAATAATGTTTACACAATATAATATATATTTTGAAAAGGTATTTTCCTGATTTCATTGATGTTTAAGGTGGATTGTTATAGTTTTGATTTTTTGCATATTTTGGTTTATTTGTTTTTGATTTTGGCTGAGGGGAATTGTGCTCCTTTTGATTTTTCTGAAGGTAAAAGTGAGTTGATTAGGGGATATCGATTAAATATAAATTAATTTAATTAAATTAGTAGTTAAATTATAAAAATTTATTTAAAATTCATCGACATTATATTTTGCCGTTCCTTACACTGCTTTGTTAGTATTCTCCGTTCATTTTTTTTCGAGAACTTACCGTTTACTTCTCGTCATTATTTATAGTTTTTATTTGTTTTTTGTAGAGCTTTCTGTTAGTGACTCATTTAGGTTATGTTTCTGTTACTTAGGTTTAATGATAGCTTGAGATTTTTTAAGTTAATAATATTTATATTTAGATTATTGTTTTTGAAACAGCAGTAAAAATAGCACTTTATATCTAATATCTAATTAATATCTAATTGGTGTTTTTCTAATGCGACAAGCCAGTGGAGCGAGTTTAGCCAGTAATGGTGAGGACTCCTAAAGGACTCCTAAAAAAAAATAAATAAATAAATAAAGCCAGTGGAGCGAGTTTAACCAGTAATGGTGAGGATTCGTAAAAAAAAAACAAATTAATAATGATAAATAATAATAAATGATAATAATCAATAATAATGATCAGTTTGTCATTTGGCAACCATTTTGTGCATTCATTTGTTTGCTTTTACGTGAAGTATTCATTAATCTAATGCAAAATTTTTTTAATTATTTGCTTAATTTGTTGATTTTTAAAAAAAATTTAGTGATTTATTTTTTATTTATTTTTTCTTCAAATATCCTTCATCACTATTCATTATCTATTCTTTTGTTGTAATGCAGCATAACCAGCTTTAAATTTCTTTTTTGATAAATGAATTGTTGTTATAGCAAATTGTAATAAATATATAAAATGAGTTTAAATGGTACGAATGATAAAATGGTGATGGCCATTTGTTCACCCTTTCATAAAGAATAATCAGCTAATTTGACAATAGTTTCGTAGAATGGAGAGTTTCCTTTTCCTTTAAAAGAGTGATTTTGACTTTATCGTTTCCAAATGATTATCAGTTGCTTTTTAAAAAATCGAATAAATGACGGCATTGAGATGAAAAATAATATTCAATAATTTAATAACAATTTATGTAAATTTCTGTAAACCGAAAGTCTTTCAATATCATTTTTGCCGATATGATTTAAAATTGTCCAATTTTTTAAAAAAGTCAATTTTCATCAACTAGGTTTATCATTTAATTTTTTACAAATTCTTATTTATTTAATAATACATGGAACTATGGAGTTTTGTATGAGAGACTCCATTCCTTCACTCCTGACATTCCTAATTTCCTCTTCTCGTTTCGCTATCGTAAAATCCTCTTGTGTTCCAAAATTTTAGAATATAAAAAAAAGCTTTATTTATAGCTTTAGAATTCTTCTTAAGAAACGAAAGAAAAGGTGGAATTCCAATGGAATTGTGGTAGAAATGGGTTGTTGCTACCATTTCGGTGCTGTAATTCTCCTCTCGGCTTGAATTGAAAATAGTAATAGCTGGCAAATTATCTATACTCTTATCGCCTCTTCGGTCCGACAAGCCATCGAACCAGGGAAATTAAATTTTCCCATTTGATCAATTGTTTTATTTCAATACGAACTGTTCAAAATAATACAAATGATATATAAATTAATTTCGACTGATTTCCATCTGACATGTCGAAAGGATTTTTGGTTATTTTCTATTTACTTATAAAACTTATTTATTTATTTACTTATGATAAGTTAGGTAGGTTAGGTTTTTTAAGTTAGGTTTGAAAAAAAACTCTAACTTTTCATTCATTTCATCTTTGAGTTGTGTAAAATTTTAAAAAAATCAAACGTAGAAAAAGTTTTACAAAGTTGTAACGATTTTTCTGAAAATTTCTAATACGATGCTTATTTTATTTCATTTCACTGCCTTACGAATAAGATTCGATGTTTTAGATGATAAAAATTTTCATGCGAAAGTGGAAATTTTGATATTTTTTCAAATATCGAATTACATTTCATAAATGAAGTCGCAAACCTTTAATCAGTGAGAACAAATTTGATATTCTTCTTCTTCTAACAGCTCTCACCATTACTGGTTAGGCTGGCTCCAACGGCTACAAGGGTAAGACGCTTCCAAGCGGCGCGGTCTGATGCCATCGTCGACAGTAATGGAAGCCATTCCTTTTTCCATCGTCTAAGTCCATATATTGCTGGTCCACCTATACGTTCAAAATCTTTTCTCACCGTATCAGTCCAGGTCTTGATTGGCCCACCTCGCTTTTGACGCCAACCGTTACACGGTTTAGCAAATAACGAAATATGCGTCAACTCATGTGGTGGACAACGGAGAATGTGTCCTAACCAGCGAAGGCAATGCTCTATGATAACATTATTTATGCAAGTGGTATTTGAACGAAGGTGGATGCGATGTAGTGAGATTTTATCCATTAGGCGAACCCGTAATATGTACCTTAGACAAGAGTGGTCAAAGGCAGATAACTTCTTAATATCCTTCACTCTCATTGGCCATGTCTCAGAACCATATAATAAGATCGAACGGATCACAGCAATATAGATGCGGACTTTCGTTTTTATGGTGATTTCACGACGATTCCATAAACGATTTCGTCAACCTGAAGAACGCATTTCTAGCTGCCGTGATCCGAGTTATAATATCATCTTTTGCCTGTCCATTTGGTATTAGAGTGGACCCAAGGTATTTGAAATCAGGCACTTCCTCAACTGGCAATGAATTTACAAAAAGAGGCTTTTTATCAGCTTCTTGCACATAAGACGAAAAGACTTTCGTTTTATTTACATTGATCCTGAGTCCGATTTTTGCTGCAGTTTCTGACACGTTATTTAGTATTACTTGCATTTCGTTATAACTGTCAGCAAAAAGGACTACATCATCAGCGTATTCAAGATCTGTGATACGATGCTCTGGACTAATTCGGACACCTCTTGAGTGCCGACAATAAGTGTCCATTATCCAGTCTATCGCATAGTTGAATATTGTGGGGGAAAGGACGCAGCCCTGACGGACACCTGTTCTTATTTCGAAGGAATCTGTCAGCTCCCCATATACACAGACCTGCGCCGACGTGCGCTCATAAAATGCCTTTATGAGTCTAATGATTTTCTCTGGAACACCATCACGTTCCATCACCCTCCAAAGCGCCTCTATCAATTGAATCAAAGGCTCAATGCAGCCGCAAAGTCGATGAAACACGTGACAGTGGGTTGCAAATATTTGAAGCGATGTTCCAACACCCTTCTTAACGTGAATATCTGGTCAGCACAACCGCTCCCTGGTCTGAAACCAGTTTGATTAGGGCGCATCCTGCTGTCTCGTACTTCCATAAGTCTATTGAGTAGCAGGGAAGCAAAAATTGCTGAGACGTCTAATAGGCTGATTCCTCGATAATTGTCGCAACATGTCCTATCACCTTTCTTGAGAATTGGGAGCAGAATTGCTTTGCTGCAATCATCTGGTAATATTTCTTTTTCCCATACTAGAGAGTACATTTGTTGAAGGTGCATTATGAAGGATAATGGACAGCATTTGAAAAGCTCAGCCCGAAGACCATCTTCTCCTGGAGTTTTGTTGGCCTTAAGCTTATGGATAACTGAGATTATTTCTTCTTCTATTGGAGGCTCGCAATTGCAAACGTATGTTCGGTTAGCGTATCAGCTATATCAGGGGCAACAGATGGCGCTTCATGGTTAAGTTTGGCCTCAAAGAATTCTTTCCATCTTGTGAGACGGTCCTTAATACTTTTGACTGGTACACCATTGCTGTTCCTTACAATTCCACTGATCGTTCCCCGAGTTATAGTTGCTTTATGGAGAAGGCAGAATAGTTTCCTATTGTCGCCTAATTGAGCCGCAGCCTCCATTCATGAGACCATGTTATTCCAATAGAGATTTCTGTCCCGCCTTATTGCTTTCGTTGCAAATCTTCGAAGCACCCGGTAGTCAGGATCAGCTGACATTCGTGCCTTGGCAGCTTTTTCAGACAATTGGACAGTTGCTTCCGATACCCAACTAGCGCACTTCCTACTAGTATGCCCTAGCGTGGAAGTGGCTGATTTTCGGAGACATTCCTTTTGTTTGCACCAGTATTCATTTGCCGTTCCAGAGAAATCATTGATATTTGTATCATTGAGATGCTTCAATAATTCAGTTTGAAATGCGCTCACTGTCCCCGAATTTTTTAGTTTGAGATAGTTGGAGGATCTTGGAGGATGTTGTTTTCTGCGAGTTGTCAATTTTATGCAGATCATGGTTCGAACCATAACATGGTCAGATCCATGAAGATTGCCCGTTTCAGCTCCACTATAGGAACGACTATCTAGTACAGAACTTTTCCAACGGCGATTGACTAAGATATAATTAATCTGGTTGAAATGTTGGTTGTCCGGGGAGTTCCACGTGACTAGATATTTTTTATGATGCCGGAAGCAAGTATTAGTAACAAAAAGTTCATGCTCTTCGGCATAATGAAGAAGACGTTCCCCATTGGTACAGCGATCTCCGATGCCATATTTGCCAATTGTTGAGGCCATCGCAGCTGCATTATGACCTACGCGAGCATTCCAGTCTCCCCCGATTATCATGTCATGTATCGCTAGCAGTTGAAGTTCCGCATAGAATTTGTCTTTATCACGGTCATCTGCTGGCAACGTTGGATCATAGACACTAATGACCGAGATATTGCAGAACTTACCCTTAAAAACGGGCATAGGCCATACGGTCGTTTACCGGTTTCCACTCAATCAAAGCGGAATGGGCCTTGTCAGACATGACAATCGCTACGCCATTTCTTCCCGAGTTATTCGAAGCGCCACAGTGATATAGCCAGTGTCTCTGCTCTGAACCAGGATTAATAGCTTCTCGAGACCCAAAGTGAGGAAGACGGACCTCTGACAAGCAAGCGATATCCACACGATATTTAGACAGGGTGATAAAAATTTTCATGCGAAAGTGGAAATTTTGATATTTTTTCAAATATCGAATTACATTTCATAAATGAAGTCGCAAACCTTTAATCAGTGGAGAACAAATTTGATATTATATTTCCATAAAATTGTAATTCGATGATCTTATATCGAAGATTAAAATTACGAAGTGAAAAAATTGGGTCATTTCGATTTTTAATTGTCAATATTGTCATTTTTGGGAAAATACAGATTTTTCATATTCTCATCAGCTAAATTCAATTTAAATATTTGAATATTAAATAATATTTACAAATTTTTTACATTCTTCAGTGATAATGAATAACATTTCATTAAATTCATTCAATAAAATTTTGATTGGAAATCCAAATCATTTAGAAATCCAAAATTTTCAACAAACCATTAGTAATTAAGGCAACTGGCAAAGACGAGAATAAATTAAAAATAAAATTCCAACGACAATTTTCGAAAAGGAGGCCATATATATAGTCGATTTTCGGATTTATTATAGAGGCATAATTTGAATAGCCACGACCGTCAGAATTATAATGACTGAAATATTTTATTGCCTGAAATACTTTGCCTGAAATATTCGAAAAATTAATTTCATTAATAAATAATAATTCAAAAAAAGCAAAACACTTGCAAAAAGATGCAAAAAAAGTTGCAGAAAATTTGCGTAGTTCAAATGAAAATTTCTATATGAAAAATCTAAAACACAAAGGACAAAAAAGAAAAATTTTTTAAAAAATTGAGATAAAAAAATTAAAAAGAAAAATGAACAGAATTCTTCACTAAATTTTTGATAAAAACAAATTTAATAATAGTAATAGTACCACAATAAAAATAATAATCGCAATAAAATAAAGATGAAGTATAAATAACAATACAACAAGTAAATAATAAATAATAAAAATAATGAAAATAGAAGGAAAAATAACCGAAAATATTTTAATTGAGCAGATTTTCTTCAATATTTTTAATAGCTAAATCGTTTTTTAACTGCTTGACCGTTTTTATTCCATTGCATTTTATTTAACGAATAATGCTCGTGAAATCAAACTGATTCTTTTACTGCAAGATTGTATGAATAATAAGATCATTTCCTAAATTTTTTTTTTTAAATATTCCTAGGGACGTTGTGGAACTTTTCGATTATATGGACTCGCCAACCAGAAATTAAATATGTATAAAAAAAGAGCCCAGTTGGTTGCAAAGAAACTTATAGGCAACCGTGCTAGGCCAACCAATAATGGTAAGAGTTATTAGAAAAAAAATTTCCTTACACAGCTTAATAGCTTGAGTTGACCTTTTCTTCAAACCCCAGTACATACTTTAACATCTCACTGCTTTAACGCCATACTCGTGCTGCATAATTGCAGGACTACAGGAAACAAAATGAGAGTAAGTAAGGAGTTAAAAAGTTAAAATGGTAAAAAAAGGACTTAGGATGGAATTATTAATAGAGAATGACAAGGGAGCATATTGTGGCTTCAAGATTATAATTATAATAGATTATAATTCTTCGTAAAAAATAGATTTTAAAAAAACAAAAAAGAATTGCCCAACATTGCCCAGAAATTTAAATCTATTTAAGAAATTTTAACAAAACTGCACAAACTACACAGTATGCTGAGAAGACATAGCGAGAAAACGGTTTATTATAGTATAGAGGATCTTCAGATGTTACTACCAGGCTCTGAGAAAATAGGGTGGAATAGGGAGGAGCTAATATGAGCTAATAAGTGGGCCTTCAAGATATGGATGATTACAATACTACATTGGAGTTAATCAATATGGTGCAGCAAAGCATTTAATATTAAACAAATAATCGAAGCATTATTAAAGAATTGTCGCTCAATTGTACGACAAAATAGCGACGACGCGAATATTAACCAACATTTTAGCGAGAAAAAACATATGGCACCTTTATAAAGTATAATGCTTTTTTTCAAATCTTTTGGATTGAAATTTCAAAATAATCGGAAAAAAGATCATAAAAGTGATGAAAAGAAAAACATGGCATTTGTTTTTATATTCTTTACTGTTATTGTTTATTAATCATAAATTATTTATTTTTTTATATTTATTTGTTTAAACAGGAAGAGTTTAAATAGAGGAAGGAATAGTTTATTTGTTTAAAATAAACCAATTGTATTTCCACAAAATTCACTAAATGAATTCGATAAAACTATTAATCAAAACAAACTGTAAATAATGTAATAATATAATTGTTACAAATTTTATTAAAAATAAAAACCATTATAAATGACATAAATAAATAATTATGATAAGAATAATTAAAGTCGGTGAAACCGTCAATTAAAATAAAAATGCTGATGAAAAAATAAAAAAACTTAAATAGAACCCTCCCCCATGGCAAAACAAGGCTCCAGCAAGTACCATGGCAAGTACAAAAGCGAGAATTATAGCCAACTTTAAATTGAAGAATATCACTTCAATAGTAAATTGACTGAGAAAGAACCTTTAAAAGTATGTATAAAATTATCTACTTTCTTTATAATTTACTTGTGAGACTTGTGAGACTTTTAAGATAAACTCTAGAAAAATAACTCTAGAAAAACGTTCTCTGGCATATATTTTAATAGAAGCAAGTTAGCAAAATCCTCTTAAATTTTCGAATCCATCAGTGGTGTACGGACATTCACCATCAACACCAAATAAATTGCAAGTTCTACATGTATGTGGGCAAAATTCTAATGCTATTTTATTGAGAAAACGTATGCAAGTTGAAGTCTTCTTATTTTGTAGGATATAATTATTCATCTAATTACGCTCTTTTGTATGTTGTAGAAAATATTTATTAACCAAGTAGTTTCGAATATTTCGAATATTTGCTTAATACATTCAAATTTAAAAAATTTGGAAAATATTTTCTCCAATTTTTTCTTTAATTGCACGATTAAATAATAATGAATTTTATAACGATTGTAGTTCATAATTCCATCATATATTTTATCATTTATCAATTTTTTTAATGTATAAATATTTGAGTGAATTTCAAAATCCCTGAGTTTTCATGAATAACGAAGTGCAGAAAAAAAACATTTCAATAAATTCTTATCATTTTTGATTGCTGAAATTTTAAAAAATTTTTTTTAGCACTATCAAAAGCCATTCGAATTTATGAAACTCGATATTGGCTTTTTCACGTCTTTCACGACTTAATCACTATGAATTGAACCACCGTTCTAGAAGTGAATTTTACCACCACTGTTATCATTTTAATAGGTGATAATTGTTGATAACGTTATAATAATCGTTAAGCAAAAGTTATTTAGAACGATCCAAAATTAATTTAATTAATTTCTTCTAGTGCATTTCAAGTGGGCATTTCTTTGATTCGAACTTTATGTAATAAACTTGGCTCAATATTTTTCTAAAACTATTATTTTATATTAAATTATTGCTTTCAAATCTCAATTCGAGAAATATTAATCTAATCCTTATTTTCTAGGCATAGTTGATCATAGGCGAACATAGGAGAACATGGTGCAATGCGGTTGACTTTGGCGATAAGATTAAATAAGAATCAGTTTTTGCAAGAATGTTCAAAGACAAATAAGTCAATGTGGAAACCATTTCAGCCAGCAGTCAGTCTAAGAAGGAGGCTTTCGGAAGAATAACAATTTTATTATTTTATTAAAAATATTATTATTTATCAATTTATCATTATTTCATTCAAATTTGATAATATGATTCAATATTTTATTTTATTTTTTTCATGAATTCATTCAATTCAACAAATAGAAAATGCTTTGCTTTTCTGACGCTAATTGATGGAATAAATCGTAAAATAATTATTTCATGCATTATTGACATTCCAAAAGATAATTGCATTGTAGCAGCGAAAATTTCAAAATTTATCGAAAAATACAACAATACAGTGATGATTTAGTAATATGTAATGCGAATTTAGTTGCTGGGTAATGGTGCTTGAAACATGGATGTCGATGGAAACACTAATGTTAGAAATTTTGGATTGAGTTGTTTTTAGAATGCCATTTCTAAGAAAATTTTAAAATTATGGAAACAAAAAAAATAAAAAATAGAAATGAAAAATCGCAAAAAAAATGATAAATGCTAAAATAATTGCAGTAAAATTTTATCCATTATGAATAAAAATTTTCTTCGCACAAAATTTCGCATTTTTCATTTTTATGCTCCTCAGTTTCATAAAAAATTTGCTAAATTATAAATTGTCAAAAAAAATTAATAATTAAAGAACTTGAAAAATATTGTTAAAAAATTGAAGTATTTTATCACAAATGCTATATAATAAAATTTATTTGTCATTTGATGATTTGTCATTTTAAGAGAACGGAAAAAAAAGTTTTCCGGTATCCACTAATTGGTTGATAATTTTTTATAGTACATTAATCCACAAAAAAATATTATCAATCCTGGAAGAATTCAAAATATTAATCATTATTGCAATAAAAGTATGTAAAAATAAATATTTCGATATAATATTGTAATAGTAATCATTTTTATAATAATGATGATAATATCAAAATTACTAATAATACTATCAAAATTTATATTAGCAATGAATATGAATGATTATTAATAATAATTATTAATAATTATCGTCCAATAAAAAGCAAGTAGTAGAAATTGTGATTTATAGGACTATGGTTCCACTCATATTGAGGATATAATATTCCACAAAAGGATGAAATTTTGGAGTCTCGAAAATTTTTGAAAAAGCTTTTCTAAAATTATCAATGTTGACATGTTCTGCTTAATATATGATAATTGCAAAATTGTTTTTTCTTATCCTTGAAAATGACTTTAACAGTTCAAAATAATTGATAATTGAACGATAATAAATGACTGGAATTTCAAAAATGAAAATTTTTTCCCAAATGTTAAAAATCAAGGAATCAAACAATCAAATTGATTATCTCTATTTGATTAACGAATGTTTGATATGAAAAAAAATGAGTATAAAACGATTACTAAAAAAATGGAACTGATCATTTGTAACTAATTAAAAATCACGGCTTACGATGAGCTTCTTTTATTTGCCACTATTATTTTTCTTTTCTTGCGTAAAAGCGGGTGATGTGCCAATTAATACATGCCATAGATTACTACCGCCAGCACCACCTGCAGTACCTGCTAGACCGCCTCCACCAGCTCAAGAACCTCAGTATCGCCCAACCATCGATCCAAATCTGTGTTTCGATCTGGATCCAGCGTGTTCACAAGTATTTGATTTAGCAAACCCAGAGCAAACAATTCCAGACCAACGTAATCCGTAATAAAACTTCTTTTATTAAACGTTGAAACAAATGGACTTCCTTCATATACTTTTAAGAAACCCATTGATAAGAATTCTTTTTTTTTAAATAAAATCAATCTTATAATATAGGATAATACAAAAATGATCACCTACATTAAAAATTATTCAAAATAATCATTTTTTATTCTATAAAATTGCCTTATTTCAGTGCAGCGGGCTATAAAGTAAGCCAAAAATGTCAACAGCCAAATTACATTCGCTTAGCTGAACAATTGTGTCCTCGAACATGCGCGACGTGCTGCAAAACAAGAAAGTTCAACTGCAAAAATGGTTTTAACCTTTTTAAATTTATTTTAAAATTTATTTAAAATTAATAAATATTTATTTCCAATTTAAATTGGAATTTAAAAAGCATTTTACATAATGAATTTCATTAAGAAAAAATTACAGTGGCACAGTGCGATAATTTTACGCAAGAAATGTGCAGAACACCTTACCTTAGCAGAATAGCGTTCGAATTTTGCCCACATACATGCGGACTTTGTGATTTGCCTGGTGCTGGCGGTGAATGCCCGGACAGCATTGATGGGTGCGAGAGTTTGAGGGGATTTTGTCAACTTGACTCGATTAGAAATATTTGCCAGAGAACTTGTTTTTCAAAGGCTTGTCTTCAAAACCTCACAAGTGAGTTGCAAAGATGAATTGCATGACTGGTTCTTTCCACTTTTCTTATATTTATGTTAAGAATCCTTATTCCCTTAAAATTTTCATAAGGATGAACAATAGCAGCACTATTAAAAAAATTGTTATACTTGGAATTAATGATATTTCTTCACCATAAATGATATGCTGAACACATGTTATACTCGATTAAATCTACTGAAAAGGACGAATTTAATTTTCAGCTTCGCAATCCGGTGGCTGCACTGATGCACACATTGATTGTCCGACATATCGGCACCTTTGCAACATCGGTGATTATGGAATTGTGATGAGAACGCAATGTAGGCGAACCTGTGGTTATTGTATTCCTTAGGTATAGATATTCCATAAAAACATTGCTTTATGTTTTCCGTCTAATAAATATTGAAAAAAATTATCATTATTAGTATTGAATATATGGACAACGCATAAAATTTACTGTGACTCAATCTTTCTATCATTATTATTGCAATTAATATTATTATTATTATTGAGATTATTAATAGTGATTATTATCACTATTTTCAATTATTAGCTAATAAATAATACGCATTGGCGGATATCAAAAATTTTCTTATCGCCTAATACATTTGCAATAACTATAAAAAAAAATGGCCAAAAATATTCCATGAACGAGTTGATTGCTTTTGAGATTGATTTTTGTTGATGAACCCTCATTTCTGGCTGAGCTTGCTAATTCGCCGGACTACGCAAGTTTCGTCGAAGAGACAACTAGCAGGAGAAGTGCTGGTAACAAACTCACACCAACATACCGTGAATACGCTGATGATTTAGTCGTTTTAGCTAAGACAGCCTACATTAGAATTCTTTCAAATTTTTAGGAAACCTCGTTGAAAATAATCTTTTAGTACAGAATTGTTAATTAATTATTTACAACCATTCGCTTCTAATAGCTGCGAAAACTATCAAAAAAAAAACATAGGGGAGCGTTGCTCACTATAATTGGAAATAAATTAACAACAATCTTCCCAAAAGCCATTAAATCTCTCACAACAAATTCACCTCAAATCTTTTAGAAATTTTTGCTATAAATATTGAATATTAATTAACTATTAAAGTATTAAATAAAATTTGAGAAAATAAGAGTTAAAATGATGGAAGAATTCGTTAATTTATGCATCCACAACAATCGCTTTAAGGTTCGTTAAGAAGCGAAAGAAAATTAATTCTATCCCTTCGCCACAACATTTAAATTCACTTATTAGCAACAATATTTCCGTTGCCTGAAGGCAAATTAACAAACAATTCTTTTTTAAGTGTATTTTAATTCTTTTATCCATAGTTAGCGGCAAATGACGTTTGATTTTATTAGTAGTATTATTAGTGTTATTAATTTTTTTGTAAATATTTTCTCGGGAAAATTTTGTAAAATTTAATAAAATTTAATAAATTTAATAAATTTAAAATTTAAATAAATAAAATTTTATAAATTTTTTAATAAATTTTGTGCCGAATTTTAATGCCAAAAATTATATAAATAAACGCTGCAAATCGATTCCAGGGATTTTTTATAATTTATTTTTCTTTTCGACAATTATTTTAGAATGTCAATTTAAATATTATTTTGAATATTACTAACATTGCGCTAAATATTTCAAATTGAAACTAATATTATAAAATATTATCTAAATAGAATTCAAATCTATTTTAATAATATGAATTTTAACAAACCCTTCTACAAAAATTTAATATTATAATTAATAGTGCAGATAACTTAAATTAGTGATATTTCTTACCCATATATTCGCCACTGCTGAATTAGCCCAACGCCTTTGCTCGAGTTAATTTATTGCGGTAGCGATTTTGATTTTCAGTAGCATTTCCTGAATTCAGCGAATGCTCACTTTGGTTACACTTTATTCCGGAATTCTTGCAACATCGGTGATTATGGAATTCGAATGGGAACGCAGTGTAGATGAACTTGTGCTAATTAGCAATAAATTCAAAATACCATAATATTAAAAAAAAGAAAACACATTAAAAAACACATATTAAAACATTTAAGTGCCCATTAATTCTTTTGGCCATAGTTAGGATCGACGGAAAATTTTTGCTTGCTAGGCATTTTTTGAAAATTTCCTTTTCTTTTTTCTGTTTAATGAATAAATATTCAATATTTAATATTTATATTAAATATACGTACAACCTATAGAATTTACTACGAATTCCGTCTATCTATCTATTATTATTATTATCATTATTATTATTATTACTATTATTATTATTATTATTATTATTATTATTATTATTATTATTATTATTATTATTATTATTATTATTATTATTATTATTATTATTATCACTAATATTAATCCTATTAAATTGAGAAAACCAGCAAAAATTATGATTAAAATTGAATAAATCTAGATAATTTATTATTATTGTATCAGAGAATACTATTTTTTTACTTAAAAGAAGGAGCTATGCTGTTGTTTTTTCAAAAGAATTTTCAATACTTTTTACCTACTATCTTAAAATTTTTTTTGAAGTTTTAAAAATCAAAAAATTAAACGAACAATTCAATTGATTATCACTATGATTAACGAATATTTACTGTTAGAATAAATAGAAAAATAGTATAAAAAGTTAACTAAAAGAACGAAACTGATCATTTGCGATTGATTATAAAAAGGTGCGGCGTAATGAATTTCATTTATCTGCCTCTATTATTTTTAATTTCTTACGCTGACGGCAATGTGGCAATTAATGTATGCAATAGACCACTCCACCACAAGCGGCACCTGCAGAACCTATAGTTTGAGGTCAGCTTCAGGCAGCTCAGGAGCCAATGTACCGCCCAACCGTCGATCCAAATTTGTGTTTCGACCTGGATCCACCGTGTTCAGCCATATTCGATTTGGAAGACCCAGAAGAGACAAGTTGAGACCAACATGATCCGCAAAATTTTTTAAATAAATGATTATTTAAACAAGTTGATTTCCTTCGCTATTTTTTAAAAATCCATTGAATTGGATTTCTTAAAAAAAAAAATAACGTCAATATTGTAAAATAATACAAAAATGATGATCCATAATAAAAATTGATATAATTTATATTCTATAAAAATGCTATGCTTCATTTCAGTAGAAAGGGGCATAAAGTAAGCGCAAATGGTCAAAATGCAAATTACATGCGCCTAGCCGAACAATTGTGCCCTCGCATATGAGCAACAAGAAAGTTCAACTGCAGAAATGGTTTCAACCTTCTTAAATATTTTAAAATCATTTCCAATTTAAATTGAAATTTAAAATTAAATATTAATTTAAAAAGTACTTTATATAATGAATTTCATAAAATTTTCAGTGGAACAATGCGAGAATTTTACGCAAGAAGTAGCAGAACACCTTATCTTAGCAGAATAGCATTCGAATTTTACCTACACACATGTGGACTTTGCGATCTACCTGGTGCTGGTGGTGAATGTCCAAAC
Organism: Dracunculus medinensis; assembly: GCA_900625125.1. Classification (NCBI taxonomy): domain Eukaryota; kingdom Metazoa; phylum Nematoda; class Chromadorea; order Rhabditida; family Dracunculidae; genus Dracunculus; species Dracunculus medinensis. Next base: position 16,657 of record UYYG01001164.1, read on the forward strand.
AGCATTGATGGGTGCGAAAGTTTGAGGGGATTTTGTCAACTTGACTCGATTAGAAATATTTGCCAGAGAACTTGTTTTTCAAAGGATTGTCTTCAAAACCTCACAAGTGAGTTGTAAGGATGACTGTTACTGGATATTTCCACCTTACCTATATTTTTGTTTAGAAGGATAAAAAATAGCGGTGCCATCAAGAAATTGCTATAATTAGAATATTTTTTCTCCATAAATGATACTGCTGAATACATATTATATTCGATCAAATCGGCTGAAACGAATGTTTTTCAGCATCGCAATCCAGTGGCTGCACTGTTGCACACGTTGACTGTCTGTCACATCGGCACCTTTGCAATATCGGTGATTATGGAATTGTAATGAGAATACAATGTAGGAAAACTTGTGATCATTGTATTCCTTACTAGATATTCCCTAAAAAATTGTTTTCTGTTATCTGTTCAATAAATATAGAAAATAAATTATAGGCATTAACATTAAAAATATCAACAACAACAACCTTAGAATTTACTATGTCTTTCTTTCTATTATTATTACAGTTACAGTTTGTTTTTGGTATTATTATCTTTCCACCTTTTTTTTTAATGAGTCCTCACCATTATTGGTTAAACTCGTTCCACTGGCATTGAGCAATATACCAGAAGTTCCTTGGCTCTAGAAATACAGGCGAATCGCCAGCATCACTCGGATTTTTGTATAGTTTTACTCCTGCGGGGAATTGAATCTCAGCATCGGCAATTAAACAACAACCCATTGAGCCATTATCTTTCCACTATTGAGTTGACTATTAAATGTGTAATATTAGCTAATAAATAATACGTATCGGTGACATAAATCAAAAGTTTCTTATCACTTAAAATATTTTCAATAAATTAGAAATTTTAATATTTTACTAATTTCCATTCCTTTAAGACATGTTTATTTGACTTCTGATTTTTTTGGTTATAGTTAGCGGCATTATAACGTTTTATGTTAATGTGCCAATATTTTTTTGCAATGCTTCTGAAAAATTTTACAAAATTATTCAAATTTTATAATGCCAAAAAATATTTAAAATAATAATTTCTGATGAAACACAGCAAATCGATTTCAGTTATTCTTTATAATTTATTTCAATAATTTCACTTTGCAAATTTTATTTCCAATTTTTTTTAAAATATTAATTAAAATATTAATTTTAATAATAATGATAATTAATAATAAATCACAATAAATTACAATATCATCGAAATTTTAAATTAAAATTAAAATTATTGATTTAATATGTTCACAAATCTATTAATTAATAAAAATTTTAAATGTTTCAAATGCTTTGACATGTTTGTTTGAAAAATTTGTGAAAAATTTTGATGTAATCAGCGTTATCAATCAACAGCGCCGACCATTTTTTTAATGATAGGAATATTTGCATTATAGTCGGGGAATTATTCGGGAAATTACAGATTAAATTAGAAGAGCCACACAACTCGACAATCCCTGTATTTCGCAACATGTAAGGTATGCTGGAAAGTTCTTTTAAAATTCTTTTAAATATTAATTGGCTGATTGCCTTCTTATTTAGAAGAAATAATTTCTTTTAGTATTTGGTTTTCAGAAATTTTCCTTAATTCATCCACAAACAATTCGCCTCGTTCATCTTTTTGTTCGTTTGGGTGGTGTTCGTTTGGGTGACTTACTTTATTATCTAGGAGACAATGATATATGGCTACTGGACTCCAGGCTATGATCATTTCTATTTCCAAAACAGAAAGGGTGAATGCTGTTATGTGAATTGTCCTGTGAATTAGTTAATTTAAAAATATGGAACTTGAAATATTGCAGTGATAGCTGAAAGATTCAGGCTTTACTGATTTATCTTCCTATCTTTATCCTTTATCTATTCTCATGATTACCAACTAGGTAAGGCTCATTGCCTATAGGGTTAAGATTTCCCTAATCTCTTCAATCGACGCTATCGCTGACAGTAGCAGAAAACATTTTTTTTCTATCATCAAAATCCATTGTATTGCTGATCCGCCGATATAAAATTTCGCTGAAAAGTCGCTCACTCTTTTTGTTATTGGCTGCGTCGATTGTCTCCGATAAACTTTAGCTCCTATGGGTATCGAATAGTAATTTCTTGTGAACCATCGTTAACGCAAATAGTCTAATCTTTTGCGTCGTTTTAAAAAAGAAGCAAATAAAATATTTTTTCGAATTTCAAAATTTAATCGAAATAGTCTTTTATGCATGAAAAGCAATTGGCAACTAAATAAAATAGCAAAAAATTAATAAAGTAGAAAAATTAATAAAGTAGGAAAATTTTGATTAATTTTGATTCTTAACATTTAACCGGTTGACTTTTATTTATTGAATGAACTAATTTTCATATTTTTATGCAAATTTTTAATTGCTTCGTTTTATTTTCAATTTAAAATGGAAAATTTTTTTTATTGAATTTTTATTCACTTATTCACTTCTTTCGCGAATTAATAATAAAAAAATAGCCTTTTTTCTATAGGTGGCAATTTGAATTGGAAATTGATTTTTATCAAGTGATTATCTCTTTATTGAATGATTATCAAATTATCAAATGATAAGAGATTTGCATCAGAACTGTCCATTTGTCTTGCGATTCAGCCTACTTTTTATGAGTTCATCTTAATATCGAAATATTTATTTTCGCAATCTTAATCTATTTCTAGACGCTTGCTTTCATGTATATTTGTTATTTGTCTTTACTCAAAGGATAATAAAGTTTTACAATTCAATTTTAATGAATAGAAAGGAGAATTGCAGGCAGAAAATTTAATCACTAAATTTTTTATAAATACAAAATTTAGTTTCCATATGTTTCCATATATTTTCCATTCTTTCCTTTAGCGCTACAATTTTTCAAGAATTTTTCGTTACAGAATATCCGGAAAAATGAAATTCATCGTTTTTTACTATGCTAAATTCTTAAATTTTATATTTTTTAGATGGTCTTATTTGTTAATTGTAGTACTACCTGCTTATTTTCTTCTCATTCTACAGCTACTGACTTACTGACCAACATTTTTAGCCCTAGCACAGTCAACGAGCTAACATAGGAGAATTTATGAATAATAGCCACTCTTTTATCAGTTCGTTGATATGAAAAACTTTTTCATATATATATATATATATATATATATAAGAACTATATCGATATTCCAACAATTAAACAGAATTGTAAAAAAATTGGAGTCTCATTCAGGAATCTCACAATCACTGCCTCTTATAACGAAATTTTATTATTTTTATATAGAGAATTTTTTGCTTACAAGAAAACAAGATAAACCAATAGTCCTATTAGAAAATCCATTAAAGTATGCTATTGTAGGCCTTTTCTAACATTCAGCATTCATTAAACGTTTCGGATTTATCCAACTGCACTGGATACGGGAATGATGACCCCCAATCAGCATTACTATGCGAATGAAAATATGGGAGAGAAAACCCAAATATAATCTTCAGAGGCAGTTTTATTCCTGCTAAGAATCTATAATTCTCGGCTAAAGCAATATGTCAATGACTCTTACGCCTCTTAAAATTTTCGAAATGCCTTTGAAGAATATGATTTTCGAAATACTTGTGACACTAATAGTCAACCAGAACTAAATCGTAATGATTGCAAAATTCATGCGAATTGTTTGCTAAATTTGCTGCAAGACGAGCAAATATGGATGGTTAACATGAATCTTCTCGAGAAGAATCCACAATTGGATATCTTTCAGCCGAATCTTCAACTATTTAGAATATTCATGGATAGTAATGTTGTAGGCAAATGGGAATCGATAAAAGAGAACAATGGCAGGATAACAGCCAATATAATTTTAGATATTAAACAATATTAAATATTTTACATATTTATATGGTTATTTATTATTTCTTCTCTAACAGCTCTCAGCATTACTGGTTAGGCTGGCACCGCTGACTACAAAATGCCTCCAAGCTGTTCAGTCTTTACTCCACCTTCTAAGTCCATATATTGTTAGTTCATCAATACATTCAAAAGCTTTCCTGACCGCATCAGTCCAGGTCTACGACATACCAGCTATTCATTCAAAATATATCAAATATGCGAGAAATACAAAAAAATGAATGAAAATTTAGTAGAAGCTGTATGACAGTGAGTTTTAGAGATTACTGCTTAGTTATGAGAGAATTTTATGAAATTTGAAGGGTATATAAAGAAATTAACGACATGAGGTTGGAGATGAGTGGTTTTGGGAAAGCCATTCCTATATGAATTATAAAACTAAAGGAAAAAAAGGTTAGCAATAGATTTGACGATAATTTTTCATTAAATTTTTCATAAAAAATCTTAAAAAATTAAAATACTTTATCATAATAAAGATATTTATTTTTCATTGCCTGCAAAAAAATTTTCCGTTATTTTTCAAGTGGTTTATAATTTTTTATAGTGCGCTAATCCTATGTAAGCGTTTCACAACCCACATCCATGTGGGTATAGCCGCTTAACGAACATCTTTAAAGAACGAGTTGTCTTAATTTTGTTTCCCAGAAGTGAGCTCTAGAAAAAAAAAAGAGAGTGCATGGTGTTTTATTTATTTTTATGTGCATATAAGTAAAAAATACTTGTGGCAAAGGAAACGAACTCATTAATATTGCCTAAGGCAGTGTTGAGATTCACTTCTCCTTCATTAGGGAATGTCTGAAGAAGTTTATTAAAAACAATATTAATTACTTATCATAATAATTATAGGTAAATAATTAATTTTTTAATTGTTCAAATTAAGATTTTTCCTTCATAGATAGGCGAAATCCATTATTCGTAAATCTTCGCTTAATTAATTATTAAATTAATTAATTTTCATGTAATCACATAAGATATTTTCCATGACGTTCATGCATGCATATTTTCTTTTGAACTTTTCCATTTATTTAACCAAAATAAGGTGTAAAGTTTTGCTATAATTTTTCGAACGGTCTCTTTAGCAGGCAAAAGCATTTGAAAAAAAATTGACCAGCCGAAATTTGAAATGCAGTGAAAATGCATGAATAAAACAATTTTGATGAAGATGATTCGAAAAAAATTCCAATTGCACGCCGGTTAGACAATTGCATTTTCCGTCAGAGGAATTGTCATTGGCAAAAATCCTAAACGAAATGCCTCTAAATTCATATCTGTCGTTGAAGCATTTACAGTTATGAATCTCGAAATTTTTTAAATGAAAATTAAAAAAATGGCGAGAAAAATTATCTCACCACTGTTCCCTTTTACATCTATTGGTAGTCGATAGAAATGAAAACAAGTCCAATTTTCCCACCAAGATATAGAACCTCAGTGTGAGAACTCCAATCTGAGCAACAAGCACTAAGCCACTCGGTGCCCTCTTTAAAGTTTGAAAATTATATTAATAATACTATTTTTATTAAGGTTGAATATGAAAATGTTTTCGAATATATCACAGTAACTTTCACGGAAGATTAGTGCACCTTAACAAGAATGGAAGAAACCCAAATTTTCCCATATCTCTATATTTTTTTTTTTCAAGAGTCCTCATTAATACTAGTTAAGCTCATTTCGCTGGCTCCTTATATTGAACGAATATTCCAGGTAGTCTATTAAGGATTGAAGTAGATGTGAGTCGCCAGAGTCACTCGAATTTTCCAACAAGTTTATCCCAACGAGAAATACAATCTAAGCATAGGCGCTCCAAATTGAGCAACAACCACTAAGCTAATCGACCTAATTAAAGTGTATACAACACTCGTCCGTTCGGATTTACATATATATATATATATATATATATAACCTGCCAGTGGTTGGAGAAAGAGGCAATACTGAGGCATTGATTATAGAGCGCTTGAAGATCCATCGAAACAGGTATCTACCACGCTAGACGTTTCTATATGCAGACTATATAAAAAATGCTCCACATACTAATAATTAGTGACAGGGTGTAAAAAAAAAGTAGGAAGAAAAAAGGGGCATAAACAAAGCATAACCAAATAGCTGGCACTATCTATAGGAATATCTGCTAATCCTAAGCATAAAGCCTAAGCCTGTTGGAAAAAAAGGAAAAGAAATTAGAATATTATTGTGTTTAATTAACGTTAAGGAGAATTAAAAGAGTGGAGAAATAATAATGAGGATATAATAAATTATTGCAAAAAAATGCAACAGAGTTTAAAGATGTTAAGAAAATATAAGGCACTGGAAAGTATTAGGATGGATGAGGTGTTTTAAGGGATGTCAGCAATTTCGACACCGCGGATACTTTTTAGGGGCAGTGATTAAAAGCGATTCAGCATGGTTTGAAATTATATTATCAGTCTATTTAGGAATATGTTTTCATTAAAAAGAGGAAACGGCTAGTTACCCGGAAGACCATTGACTTCTTTTGTAGAATTTTTAGAATGGTTTTGCATGATCCACTTAAATTAATAACTAGCAATTCCTTTTTTGCTATTAATTTCTCTGATGTGGTAAGGTTAAAAACCTTGGTAGTACTTTACTATATAGCGTCTGCTACTGGCCTACTAATTCGGTCCAGTGGTACTTCAGTATTCACCAGTAGTTACGAAGTAATACTTTCAGCAATATCTTAGCTGACTTTACTTAAAATTTCAAATCATATATGCTTCTCCTTTTTGAACCATGGGAGTTAAGAGAACACGTAGACATTGGATTGACGCCTGTCATTAGCAATTCCTTAAAAATTATAGAAACAATTCCAGTAAATCGTCATGGTTCTTTATTTCAAGTTCCATTAATTTATTTGTGACAAACATTTAATGCTAAATGCTAAAATTTCTTAATGTTTATTGCTATTGCTTAGCGTCCATCATTTCTATTCAGGCTAACTCCGTTGGCTATCAGCATAGTTGAAAATGTGTTCAGAAAATCATATGAAATTAAGAGTAAATTTTCCCATTTCTTCTCTATATCTCTAAGTCATGCACAATATATGCAATATATGTAATTTTTGCACGATTGTGTCTTCTTCTTTTAACACCTCTCACCATTTACCACTTAACACTTACTGGTTAGGTTGGCTCCGCTGGTTACAAGAGTAAAAGTCTCTAAGCTGTCCGATCCGAAGGAATGATTGTGTCTAATTGATAACTGCCAATAATCGGAGGCGCTTTTGATTGGAGGATACTTTATCCTTTTTAAATTGTGATTTTGTGGTTTTTCTTTCTTTCTGCACTTATCTTTTACTGCAACTGTACTGAAATTAAGCTTTATTTTATTTCGAATAAAATTTCTAAATTTTGCTAGAAAATCTATGCACATTCAAAGTTTTAGACTTCAAATATAATATATTGGGTCATTTCTCTGATTATTTTCGCTGAATAAAAAATTTCTCTTTTTTACAAATCTATACCAAAAATTGAACTACAGAAACTAAACGCAAACAATCGTAAATAAGGAAAAATTTTTGCCAAAAAATGAAGAAATTCCTGAAAAAAAATTAAGTAAGATTAAATCAATCACGCCGAGTTCATTCATTTTTATCTTTTTTTTTTATAAAAATAGGTTTCTAAAAAAGCAGAGTTAATTTAAAAGAGTTAATTTTTGAAAAAAGTACCACGAGCTACGATTTAGTTAAAATTTGGAAAATACTATACTATAATAATCTATTTATATATTTTTCACGATTTTTTTTTTCTTGAATCTTAGTTTTAATTGTAGCAAAAAAAAACAAATATTCTTAATAATATATTGATTATTTTCATAACATCTCATTTTTTTTATCATAAAAAAAATTATCATATATTTATAAAATATATTATCAGATATTTTAGCTATGATTTGTTAATTTTTGCGTTAATAAATAATTTATCAACAATTCTTAAATCCTTTGTGTTTACGCCTGGATGATCCATTGCATTCGTTAGGTATTTCTTGCAGCTACTCTCTTTGCGCGTAACAATAAATTCCATTGCGCAATTCCAATTATTATTCTGGAAAAAAAGAATTATTAATATATTCTGAATTTATTCGAGCAACCAATATCATTTTCTCTTTATAGAGAACTCTAAAAATTATTTTGAATATGTGAAAGGCCGAAATTTATTTTTCATTTTTTTATGAAATTTTATCGGTGAATTTTGGTTGATAACGAAAAGAAACATATTTTTCGTTATCTCAAACATCCAATGATTCATTCATTTCATATTTTTTTAACGAGAGCAATCTTGCCAATGAAGTTGAAATCTGAGAGCACAACACTGAGCACTTTTTATTTCTATTTAATTATTTGATAAATGAAAAATATATTATTTAGTTAATAGGGGCAGTCAAACTGGGAAATTGATAAGGAATATTAGAAGACGATTGAGTGGAATTGAAACTTAATGCAGCAAATTACTCATGTTTCATGGAAGCGCAGCATGGATGAGTTAATTCGTTGAAAGAAAAAATGAAAAAAAAAAAATGAACCGTTCAAAAAATTTGTGGACAATTCTCTGAGACATTTAGAAAGAAAAGTTATTTTACTCTTAATGGTGATTGATTCATTTAATTTCTCTCACCATAATTTAAGAAAATGAATTATAAAAAAAGCGAGAATGAATGAAATTTACCCATCAATTGCGGGAACTATCATCCACATAATTTTAATTAGCGCAAACATTGCCCATTTGCCTTTGACAAGTTGTAGGAGATTAGAATTAATCTCGTAAACGATGATATAAATAATACCGCTAACACATGTCTAAAATTATTTCAAGCAGTAATTTCTATTAGGCGAATTTCTATTTAATTGAAAGTATTTTGGTCCTCAAAAAGGTTCATATTTCCTAGTATCAATTAATTGGTCGGCAATATATAAATTTAAAATCAGAAAATAGAAATAATTAGACGAAATGGCAAATAAACTATATTTAATTTTTTCAATTATTCAATTATTATTATTTAATTAATATTCAATATTCAATTATTCAATTAATTATTATTTCAATTATTATTAATATTCAATTTATAATTAAATAGGTAATTATTCAATTTTTTTTAAAAAAATTACTATAATTTCTTACTTGAGAGAAAAAAATTATTTCGGATCGTAACTGTGAAGCGTTAGAAAGATTAGATTGTCTATTTTCTTTATTTCTCTGAAAAAAAAAACTCAAATTTCAGATTCAGAAAACTCAGATTTTTTTTAGAGGAATTTTTTTTCAGGCAATGACTAAATTCCGTATTCTTAGACCTAATCGGATGTGTAATGCTTGAAAAAAAAAACCTTTTTCCATAGAAAGAGTAAACGAAACGTAACAATATCGATAAGAACAATAGTGATTGACACGAATGCATGAAAATATATCTCAAAAGAAGAAAAAATTTTTTTGCATTCATCATTTTTGAAGGTCCACAAATATGTCGATTTATTAAATGTAAATGAACATTTCACATCTAAAAATTTTAGAATATTAAATTCAAAATGATTGTATCAAATTCTCGCATAGAAATGACCGTGAAAAGCAAATTGTCTACTAAAAATTGCCAGAATTTATTGATAAATTATGATTATTATCATGAATTTTATGAATTATAGAATGGCAAATAATGAGATATGAAGATATTCCATTTTTTTAATAAACCTTTTTTTTCCCTACAAAATTGAAAAGCTCCTAGAAAATTGAAAAATCACTTACATAAACGAGAACCATACCAATAAGCGATGCTGATTGCCATGATCGAAATCGTCATTATGATAGATCTCTTTCCACCAAATATGTCTAAATATTTTAGTGGCATGGATATAGAACACAATCGGTTGATACTTATGAGAACATGTAGGAGAATAATTGGATAATAAATGCTGTTCATTATTCGACCAACTTCTGGCTCGAATAAACCATCATATCTGTGATTGTATAAAGAAAATCTTTGCATATATTTACAAAGTTTTTATGGAAAAATTAGAGATAAAATATTATTTATATATATATATATATATACATTATTGATTTAAATAAATAAATTTAATAAATAAATGTTTCATTAAAATAAATAAATGTTAATAAATAAATAATAAATTTTAAATTAAAATAATAAATTATAATAAAATAATAAAGTAAAATAATGTTTCAAGAAATGTTTCATGAAAAAAAAATGACTACTTCAGACATGCTAAATATGTTCAAAAAGGAAACTTCGCTCCACTTTTGCACCGCTTTCGCCTATTGCAATACCTATTAAAGAATTATTTGAGCACAAAATAGCAATTTGCACCAAAACTCTTCATCTCTCTGCAAAAGTGGCTCTTCTATTTTTCTAGGCGCTGAATTTTTCAGGGAATATACCTATGTTGCGAATCCTTCAGTTTTATCACCAAGTACTAAATAATATTAGCAAAATTTTTCGCGCCTGAATAAACTAGTAGCGCGAGAAGTGGTGAATGAATTGTTTTCGAACAAGGAAAAAATTTAATTTGCACCGACAATGAAGAAAAAAGCTTATCAATACTAATAAGATTATGAGATGTTAAAGATCAAAATGGCTTTTTAAAAAACCATGCTGAAAGATTTCGTAAAATATAGATGATATGATAAAAATCTCAGGTACATTTTCTCATATCTTATTAAAACTTCGTTCTCCTTTTATGATTATAAAATTAAGAGGAAAGTCAAAATCTGAAAATACTTCTTTTGATTTTTTTTTATTCAATCTTAGCAGAAAGAGAAAATTTAGACCAGACACACTGAATTAACTGAATTCATTTCCTGTGTGTGAAGCTTTTTTTTTAAATAGAAAAATAAAAATCACCAGTAAATTTTTTCAAATTTTTTGATTTTCTTCGGATCTTCAGACCTCTACAGTTGGTCTTTAGTGGATAATAATTTGGGAAGAAAAAACTTAGCGAGTCACAGATATTTCAGCATTTCATTCCAACCGTCAAGTATGAAAAAGAAGCCAAAAAATGGTACAGACAATGCAAATAGTAAAAGAATGGGCTATTTAACTTTGTTCAGTTCTTAAAAGAATTTTTAGTAGTAGAATAGTAGATGGTGCACTTCTATCGTCAGCAATAAATCAAGAATAGTAGAATGGTAGAATGGTTCAGTGGGGTTCACGTACATAGATGTAGGAATTATATTCCTGGTGAAAATAGACTTGTCCAAAAAGAATCGCAGGTGAAATACTAGCGGCTCACGTGCACTTCTATCGTCATTCTTCTATATGTCAAGCCAAAGGAGCAAATCTAACCAGTAAAGACGAGTGGTCTTGAAAATAAAGATTGGTTGACGAGGAGTTTTCCTCGCTCCAATAGTTTAGCTTTTCATCACTAAATGATAACCATAAAAGGAGAATTATGCTGGCTTTAAAACTAAAAACTAAAATGACTGCAAATAAGTCGATAATTTTAGAATAGAAGAAATTTTACATTATTGGTATAATCGTGAAGGCCGTTAAAGCGGTCAAAAAACAACAATTTAGACCACCAATGAATGCACAAAGCAATCCATATGGATTCTTGAGTGTTTTTGACTTCCACGTTGCATATATTAGACCACCATTTGTTATAAGACCAAAAATACAAAGCTGAAAGTCTTCTTTGGAAAAATTTAAAATTAAATTTAATTTCAAATTAAAATTTTGAAAAAATTTTTTAAAGAAAATTTGATTTGTTAGAAAACAAGAGAAACCTTCATAGATCTCTTCCATGGAGGAACAATGGTAGAGAGCACCGCTGTGGGAGTTTTCTGTTAGTGTTAGTATAGTAGAGACTGAGATGCTTGCGCAGGAAAAAACTCGATCTCGACTTTCATGATTCTATATGATTCTATGTGCAACCCACCTATACTTCTATATACCAAATAACTTCGCGAAAAATTTGTCTGGTCCAGCAAATCAGTGGAGTGCCAACGAACGACACGGCGCGCCCTCATGAAAAAAACAAACCTCTCAAAAATCCTCGTGAAAAAAATCTCATCTCATTTTTTGAGGTCTCCATGGTTGATTTTTACCTAAATTCGTTATCGTTTAACGAATTTCTGAGAAATTTTTTGCTGCCCTATTACAGAGGTTTTTTCCGTATTAACTGTATATTTTTAGAATTTAATCATCGCATAGTACCATAGTACAACTCGTTATGCCCGACTGTAAAAATCGATTTACCGTTATCATGATACCACAGGCTATGAAATCTTCAGTGGTCGTATTTTCTGATTGATTCATTCTCGATAAGCTCGTTAATTTTCGACTTTTAATTGCAATTTAAAAAGGAATTACCTGAAATTAAATAAAAATTAATTGAAATTAAATTAAACAAATCAATTAAAAAGATAACGCTGAAAATTCTTTCTTCTCGTAGGGCATTCTGAATTGTAAATTTTTAGAGAGGCAAAAATATTATAAAATAAATGATAGCAGCTAGGATAAGATAGGATAAGAAGGATAGCAGAAGGATAGGATTTGAGCGCAGCAAGATTTAATCGAATGAAATCACTAAAATCTGAAACCTATAACAACCTATAACTCGCTTTACTCGCTCAATCAATTATTGAAATAAGTAGCCTCAGCATAATTCATTGATAAAACATTAAGATACATTGAAATAAACAGTCCATCCCTTCTCTCAATCTCTTTCACTCAACAAATATATAGGTATAGCAAATTGAAATCTTTTAGCGCTCTTTAAACTTGATTAATCGGTGTCACCTATACATAATTATACACCTCGCTTTTGATGTTAATAATAAAATAAAGAGGAACTCCTAGAGAACGATGAATCTATTATATTAAATATTTTTGTTCCTTCGAGAGTCTCAAACAAAACGATTTTTGATCAAATTATATAGGGGAGAGCGATGCTGAAATCCCACTCAAAACCTATATATAGATTGCTGACTATCGATATAGCAAAAGTATTAATAAATAAATTAAATTAATTAAGCGAAGTGTTACTTGGTGTCCGTTTAAATGAAATTCGCTAGGTCGTTAGGTTCGCTAAACGACGATAAATGCAATCTACGAATAGATTTAAATAGATTTTTAGCCATTTTAGAGAACAAAAAATTGTGATCAATGAAGAATAAAAATCGGAAATCGCATTAAAAATCAGTTAATTAGAGATTCGATAATTATCAAAACTGAATGCCTACAGTGCAAATAAATAAATTTTAAATCTCTAATTAAAATTAAGTATTAGGTAAAATTAAAATCTCAGTTCGCATCAAATCTAATAAACAAAAACTATAAAGAATTAAAATTCAACGAAAAATTTCATAAATTTCATAAATTTAAAAAATATTGTAAATAAAATTTTCTTTGAGAATACTCAGTTTTGCTGGGTTGTTAGATTCGTTTTGCTGGCTTGTCGGACAAGAAAATATGCCATCAGCTTGGCGATGTAAGTGAATTCCAGCATCTCCTGGATTTTTAAACAGATTTACTCCTAGCGAGAGTGGGATTTCAGCATCAATCTCCGAACTGAGTAACAACTTACTGAGCCATTCTACTCTTATTTGCTTTTTTCTGGTATGTGTCATTACCATCCGACGAAGAATGTTGCGTTGCGTTGGAATTCTATTCCAGTTCAAATCAAGCCTCAATTCTCGATGGCAATTATTTCGCCAATGAACCACCAACGCATCAAATAAAAAATATTTATTAATTTTTAATGAAAAAGAGAAGCGGGAAAAATTAATTTAAAAAATTGGGAAAGCATGGAAACTTGAAAAAATTTTGAAGTAATAGAATTCGATTTTCTGAAGCAAAGTTCTCAACTTTCGCGACAAGAATTCAAAGATTTATTCAATGCGAACGAACAGTTAAAGCAGCGAGAATTTAATTTATTTATTTATTGAAAACCAAGGCCCAAGCAAGGCGCAAACGCCATGTGTGCTTATATTAACAATAACAAAAGTTAAAATAGTTAAAATAACAAATAATAAGAATTAATGAATAAAAACAAAAAATGATAAAAAAAATAAAAATTAATAGTTCAACTGATACCAAATTTCGAACAGATGTATAAAGTGCGTTAAAATGTTGGAAAATAATATTCCTAATATTAGAAATTATTAGCAATTGAAAAAAATTATTAGCGATTATACAAATATATGGCTAAAATTATGAAAAAGCTAATTACAAAACTAAACTAAACACATTTTATCTTTTTATCTTTTTATTCGCACTACTAATTACTGGAATGAATTTTCGAATGCTATAGTTCGTTTGAATAGCAATCATCCATGATAATATTTAAAAGATTCACATTATGAAGGTAATAGTTTAAAATCGATCATTGTATCATCCGAACTTCAATATCTATTAATAATAAATTCATGCACATTGCGTTTGCGCTCTGTTTGCTACCTCAAATAAATAAATAAATATGATAAAAGTACATACAAATTATTATGATTATTTTAACTACATGATTATTTTTGATAAGATTGCCAGAGTTAAAATAGATAAGAGTTTGTCTTCTCCTATAATGCATTTTCTCTAATCCGACATGTCAGTGGAATGAATTGAACTGGAAAAGTTGAATGCTCTTTGGAAAAAACTCTGGTTTTGATAACTTTTGATTCAAATGTGTCTTGCAGAAGTCGTTTTCACTTCTTTATTATTGTACTGTGTACATTATAAAATTAATAAAAATTGTTTTGGGCACCTTAGAAATAAAAAAAAAGTATTGACGGTGGAAAAATTGTGAAATGTTTGAAAATTGTTAATTAGACTCAATAGTTGAGGTACTGTATCATTATAAATTTTAATAATGCAATTAAATAAATTATCAAATCGCAAATTAATTAGCTTTAAAATGAATAAAAAACAAAATTTTAAATGGCACCTTTTATTTTAAATAAATCTGGCTTAATGAATCTTTTTTGCAATAAGCGAACTTAAATAGGTTTGAATCAAATATGAGAGAAATTTAGAACGAACGATTCTGCAAAACTTTTTCGTGGAGTCTCCTACTATTTATTCTTTCTATCAAATATGGTTACTGAAATTGATTATTCTTTGAACATCTCTCAATCATTATCAGCAATTATCAGTATTTTTTGCATCTTTATATCTCAAAATCTATATTTGAGACCAAATTAATTATTTCATTATTTCATTAATTTATGATAAATGCTGAAATTATCGCAATCCAAGTTTAATTTAATCATTGCGCGAAGATTTTAGCATGTTAAAATAGATTAGTAAATTAAATGGATAAAATCAATAAATATATGATGAATAAAAATTTTTATAAGGTTTCTTGTATTTCTTTGTGGAACAACATGATTTACGGATGCCTATCCAATTTAAAATAAATAAATAAACCTTAAAGAATTTCTATTCGTAGAATTCTTAGAGATAAAAAATGCCAATGCAGAAAAATTGAATAATTTGTATATAACTGTCGATGAAATTTCAACTAAGCTGACTAATAAAATTCGTATATTCAAATATTTAAATTACTAGCAAAATTATTTAATTAGTTTATTAAATTATAGGATTATTTGTAGGAAATTATAAAATTAATTTATCCTCGCAAATTGTCGTATGTAATTGAAACTTATATCATTATTATTATTATCATTATTATTATCATTATTATCATTATTATTATTATCATTATTATTATTATCATTATTATCATTATTATTATTATTACTATTATTATTATTATTATATATTTTTATGACTTTATTTAATAAAATTTAGTTGCCGAAAAAAAAACCATAGTTTTATGCCGAATAACTAGTGAATAGGAAAAATTTTTAAAAAAAGCATAATTTAAAAAATTTTGGCATGCATCAATACAGTTGGGATAGAGTGCCATGCATTGTTGCGACTGCTCGATTCCTTTACCTTGAAGAGAATGAAAGACTAATATGTGGTTGGCTGATGAGATGATGCGCCACAGCCCCTCAATGAGCCAGGAAAATCTTTCTAGTGGCAGAGTAATGCCAAAAATTAATTGCAAACTGATAAAGTTCGAATAATAAAGGAAAAGTTATGTGGAGGAATAAGTCATGCGAGGGAGAAGTAAAATATTTAAATTGCAACTGAGAGTAATGAATTTGATCATTTGGTGAAAAATTAATAAATTCAATAAAAAGCGAATTATGTATAACTGTAATAAGATTAATATCTAGAAATTCGAGATTTTAATAAAATTTGCTTCGTGGGCGCTGTTTTCTAATCTTTTCCTTCTTCTAAAATTTTTCTTTCGTTATTTCTTAAAAGCTTACTTTTAAATTTTAATGTATAATGAAAATTTAAATATTCATATAAATTTAAAATTAAAATAAATAAAGTAAATAAAAAATAAATTAAATAAATTTAAATTTAGGTAAAATATAAAAGTAAAAATAAATTTAAATTTTTTTTAGATAAATCTTTATTTTTTTTTGCTTTATTTTTATTACATTTCTTCTTCTTCTTCTTCTATTTCTTTATCTTCAACTGAGACGGGTAGTAGTGGTGCAATTGTTAAGAATATTAAGGATCGCATCACAAGAAGGAAAAAATTCTTTGAGGTCAAACTTACCACTGATAGAAATAAATTATAACGATAAGCAAACCTGTGGTACGCAATTTCTGATTGGAGAAATGGTAGGTTAAAGAAAAAAATTTTATTTTATAAAGTCTCTAAATCTTAAACTAATAATATTTTACTTTCTGTTAAATTTTTGTGTCAAAAAAGCAGTACATTATGTTTGTTTAGGCCAAAAAAACATATGAATTACTAGTGTAGAGATGTGGTATGGCAAATTTTTTTTTAATATTTTTTGCCATTAGAATATTTATTTTCACATTTTCAAATTTCACTTAAGTGATTTATAAACGAATATATAACAATATAATTATTGTAAAAAAAAAAAACAACGACGGAAATGTGAAAAATTTAAACGAATCTCACGAAAAAATTTCTATAAAAGCTGAAATTTATAAATATGTTTTACATCATATTATCACCTTATCATTAAATCATTAAATAACTACCATTAAATGGAGGAAATCTTTAATTCAATAGTTCACCTTCCATTGCTTTAAATTCTCTCCATTTATCTTTATTGATAACCAGCCAAGCAGGGCGACGCCATGTGCTTGCATTAATAATAACAGTTAAAATATCAGAAAAAGAAAACACAAAAAAAAACATAAACAAAATTATTTATAAAACAATATGACAAAAATTAACAATTTAAAGAGGAAATTATAGATCAATATAATATAGTACAATTAGAAGTAACATATATAACCTGAAATCGAGATTTCTCACTTCCTGCAGTTCTTATCTTCTCTCTTTTTTTTTTTGAATAATATCGTAAATGATATTATCTAGTCTTTTTTTAAAGACAGCTAAGGATGACGCACAAGCTACATTGTTCGGTAATTTGTTCCAGTAGTTAATAGTACGAATAAAGAAGTCATGAAGTCCTTAGTTTAGTTTTGCATACATATGTTTTGCATATAGTTTAGTTTTGCATACATATGTTTTAGTAATTTTAAGCCATTAGTTCTTGTTGGATTCAAATTTAGTTATAATGTTAGTTATAAAGTCTAGAGTTATAATATTTCGAGCAATCTAGTTTAATATAACCATACAGAATCTTATATGTGTAAATTAAATCTTGTTTAATTCTACGAACTGAGAGAGAATCCATATTATGTTGTAGAAGAAGTGTTCTTTTATAAGTAAAATTATAATTTTTATTAGGAGAGAGGCATCGTAGAAAATATTTTTGGACTCCTTCAATTATTTTACCTGTTTTGCGATGTCTAGGGGAGTAATATATAGTATTGTAGTCAAGAAGAGGCCGAACGAATGCTTTGTATAATTTGATAAGAAATCTTTCAGTTTTGTTCTTAAACGAACGAAAAATAAAATTTAGTATCCTTGAGGATTTCTTTACTATGGTTCTGCAGTGAAGATCGAAATCGAGATTTTCATCCATGATTATTCGAAGATCGGAGATGTGTAAGACTCTATTAATTACCATTTATAAAAACGTTAGGAAGATCGAATCCTTTAGAGTTGATGTGAAGAA